>ONZH01005892.1:0-22057 GCA_900303285.1 Rhinella marina | reverse complement strand
ATAGTCTCAGGGTTCTGTTTAAAGCACAGAGAGCATCATGAAGACCAAGGAACACACCAGGCAGGTCCGTGAAGTTTAAAGCCGGATTTGGATACCAAAAGAATTCCCAAGCTTAAAACATCCCAAGGAGCACTGTGCAAGCGATCATATTGAAATGGAAGGAGTATCAGACCACTGCAAATCAACCAAGACCCGACCGTCCTGCTAAACTTTCATCTCAAACAAGGAGAAGACTGATCAGAGATGCAGCCAAAAGGCCCATGATCACTCTGGATGAACTGCAGAGATCTACAGCTGAGGTGGGAGAGTCTGTCCATAGGACAACAATCAGTCGAACACTTCACAAATCTGGCCTTTATGCAAGAGTGGCAAGAAGAAAGGCATTTCTCAAAGATATCCATAAAAAATCTTGTTTACAGTTTGCCACAAGCCACCTGGGAGACACACCAAACATGTGGAAGAAGGTGCTCTGGTCAGATGAAACCAAAATCCAACTTTTTGGAGACAATGCAAAACGATATGTTTGGCGTAAAAGCAACACAGCTCATCACCCTGAACACACCACCCCAACTGTCAAACATGATGGTGGCAGCATCATGGTTTGGGTCTCTAGATGTGCAAAACTGATAGAGACATACCCCAAGTGACTTGCAGCTGTAATTGCAGCAAAAGGTGGCGCAACAAAGTATTAATGCAAGGGGGCCGAATAATTTTGCACGCCCCACTTTTCAGTTTTATTTTTACAAAAAAAGTTTAAATGATCCAATAAATTTCGTTCCACTTCACAATTGTGACCCACTTGTTGTTGATTCTTCACCAAAAATTTAAAATGTTATATCTTTTTGTTTGAAGGCTAAAATGTGGCAAAAGGTTGAAAAGTTCCAGGTGGCCGAATACTTTCGCAAGGCACTGTATATATACTGAGAAACCAAGAGTAGATACTAGTCTCTCTCTCACTTTTTTGTTACTATATTTGTCATATATGATGAGAAAATAGGCCAATGTGCTGGTTACAGTACATTTAACAACATTAAAACTCTGGTAGCAATACTAGAGAACCATAAAACATATCTCTGCTATTTTTCCTGCTTTCCTTTGTGTCAAAACCCGGTCCAATTTACTCAGTCAAGTGTTCCCAAAGGGAGCTATTTAGATAGATAGAAGTTTAGAAGCCATTTTTCAAATTTTCACCAAATTTTCCAAAACCATTTTTTAAGCACCAATTCAGATATAAAGTGATTTTGAGGGGCTTACATAATGAAATCCACCCATAAATGACCCCATTTTAGAAAGTACACCCCTCAAATTATAAAAAAAAACTGCTGTTACAAACTTTTTTAACCCTTGAGGTGTTCCACAAGAATTAAAGGAAAATGAAGGTGAAATTTCAAAATTTCACTTTTTTGGTAGACTATTCATGTTAATAATTTTTTTCTTGCAACACAGTAAGGGTTAACAGCAAACTAAACCTCAATATCTATTGCTCTGATTCTGCAGTTTACAGAAATACCCATATGTGGTGGTAAACATCTCTATGGGTTTGTGGCAGTGGTCAGAAGTAAAGGAGCGTCATATGGATTTTGGAGGCAGATTTTGCTAGAATAGTTTTTAGGCACCATTTTGTAATTGAGAGACCCTGACGTACCCCTACAGTGGAAACCCTCAAAAAGTGACCCCATTTTGGAAACTACACCCTTCAACGAATATATTAACGGGGGTACTGGCCACTTTGACCCCCTAAGTGTTTTACGGAATTTGGAAACACTTGGCTGTGAAAATGAAAAATTTATTTTCTTCCAATAAAATGTTGCTTTAGCCCCAAATTTTTTTATTTTCATAAGGGGTAACAGGAGAAAAGCACCCCATAATTTGTTACCCATTTTCTCCTGAATACGGCAACACCCCATATGTTGTGGTAAACTGATGTGGGGGCACATGGCAGGACTCAAAGCAGGAGCGCCATATGGATTTTACAACACAGATTTTGATGGAATGGTTTGCGGGAGCTACTGATTTTTATTTTTTTTAGTTATTGTCTTATGTGGGGGCTAATTTTTTGCGGGATGAGCTGATTTTTTAATTGGTACCATTTTGGGGTACATAAGACTTTTTGATCGCTTGGTATTACACTTTTTGTGAGTCAAGGTGAATGTTTTGGCATTGTTTTTTTAAAATTTTTTTTTACAGCATTCACCAGAGAGGGCAAATCATGTGATATTTTTATAGAGCAGGTTGTTACGGATGCGGCAATACCAAATATGTCTAACTTTTTTATTTTTGGAAAGTTTTACACATTAGATTTATTTTTGAACAGAATGAAATCTTTTTTTTGTGTTGCCATTTTCAGAGAGCCATATATTTTTTATTTTTCGGGCGATTGTCTCAGGTAGGATATCCTTTTTGCGGGACAAGATGACGGTTTGATTGGTACCATTTTAGGTTAAATACGCCTGCTTGATCGCCTGCTATTACACTTTTTGTGAGGCAAGAGGGGAAAAAATGGTTGTTTTGACATAGTTTTTTTTTAATTTTTTGCAGCATTCACCTGGGGGGCTATCTCATGTAATATTTTTATAGAGCAGGTTGTTACGGACGTGGAGATACCAAATATGTATACTTTTCTTTTTTCCCCTTTTTTTTACAATTTTTTTTTAACTTTATTTTGGGAAAAAGTGTACTTTTTTTTACTTGAAACTTTTATTTTTTGAAAAACTATTATTATTCACTTTTTTTTCCACTTTATTTAACCTTTGGGGGTCTGATCCCCTTTACAATGCATTACAATACTTCTGTATTGTAATGCATTGGCTGTAAGTGTATTACTTAATGTAATACACTTACAGCCTGCTTCCTGTGCGATCCAGGGGGCTGGATCGCACAGGCAAGCAGGGATAGCAGCCACGATGCCTAAGGAAGGCATCGGGCTGCTATCCAAGCCATCGGGTCCCCGTCACAGCAGCGTGGGGACCCGATGGACCCCCCTTCCTCCCGCATCGCATGTGCCGCGGTCAGCGATGACCGCGGCACATCGAGGGTTAATACACCCGCATCGGTGAAAACACCGATGCGGGCGTACGCAGCAGGGGTCTGGCTACTGGGCAAAGCTGGTCCCCTGCAGCTGATCGGGCGGGAAGGGGTTAAAAGGAATGTGTTACCAGCAGTTATTTATCTGTCATTCCAATCAAAGCTTATCTATTCTTTCCTTGTAAAATGACCTCTCAACAGGTCACAGAACATGCCTAGAAAACTCTTTCATATGAGTCAATGATGTCCCCTCAAGACCATTGAGTCTATGGCCCATGGGGCTGCCATAAAGCAATTTTCTTAATACTTTGTAAATGGTGTTAAGAACAGCTCAGGCAATATGGCCGTCCTCAAAATCATGCTCAGGAAATAGAATAAAATAAATCCGTAATCAGACAATTAAAATAGATTAGAAAAAAAAGATATGTGTTGCTGCTGTATCTGGTTTTTACAGGCCGTTAAATACATTTGGCAACACATTCGCTTTAACCCCTTGGATACCGGGGTTTTTTTCATTTTGCATTTTTGTTTTTCTTCCCTGTTTTTCCTGAGGCATAACTTTTTTTATTTTTCCATTCATATAGCCGTATGAGGGCTTGTTTTTTGAGGGACAAGTTGTAGAGGAAAGCTGGGGGAAAAATCTAAATGGGGTCGAATTGAAAAAGATGCAATTGCGACCTCATGGGTTTTGTCCCTACAGCATTCTCTAGGCAGGAACTGTGCCCTTCAGTCTCTGGGTTAGTACAATTATAACCATACCACATATGTGTAGGTTTTTTGTGTTTTAATAGTGAAAAAATAATCCAAACGTTGACTTTTGTTATATGTATGGGGGATACTTGAGTTAATAATTGGACAAGTTGGATGTCAGTTATTAGATCCTTTTGTTTTGGCAGACAAACTACAACTAGAGGCATCTGCTACAGCTTCCTTTCACTTTTCCCACAAAGAACACATATTTGCTCGGTTGAACCATGCAGACATATGTATGGTTGGATCAGAACAGACAGCTGCTGACTGAAAAGTCATTTTGTATGGACAACCTCAGTTTGATACTGAAGAGCAGCAACTGTTAGAACCAAGGACACATTCATGAAAAATAACCGCCTGTATTGAAGAAAACTTTCTCAAATAGTAAAATGTTTTCCAAGACCTGGGTCCCTTTCATCAAACCATAGACAATCTGAATAAAGTTAGTACATATCATATTAAAGGTTTTTTGGTCTTATAGGATCTTAGCCAGTTTCCAGTTTCTACCGGCATCACTATTACAGTCTTTAGCTTGTTTGTCTATCACAATTATAGTCCTTTAGCTTGTATGTGCATCATTATTAGGCCTTTTCCACATTTCTGTTTTTTACTGACGTGTGCTGTCCAAATTTTTCATGGACAGCACACATACCCATTGATGTAAATGTGTCTGTTCACATTTCAGAATTTTTTTATTCACTGTGGGTCAGTAAAAAAATCATGGAGACATGAACTACTTTGATCCGTTATGCAGACCAAGCACACCCATTGACGTCTATGGGTCAGTGAAAATCACAGACACAACACGGATGACATCCGTGGTGCGTCCGTTATTCACTGAAGACTGATCCAGAGATTCTTTGGAAGTTAATTTTCAGCTGAACAACGTTAGTGAATCAATAATGACACAAGGATGGTAAAAACGGACACACCAATCAACCACGGATACTTAACGGACACCTTCACAGATGAAACACATATGCTTTTTTCATGGATGTGACATTGACACGGAAATGTGGATGAGGCCTTACAGTCCTTTAGCTTGTATGTGCAATTAATATTAAGGTCCTTTAGTTGTATTATTGACACAGACTTTATATTGAACACACATAATAGTATTGTGCCTACTTTAATGCACAACCATTTAAGGTTCTACTGACACCTTTAGTCCATCATCCTAGTTTTATGTTGTTTATCGTATGGAATGCTATGCTTTTTTAGCATTTTGATACTACTGCTAACTCACTTTATGGATAGACCATGGAATCCTGGAAAACCTGTATGATACAAATGTATTTCAAGTAATTTTAGTTGAAGACTTCACTTCTATAACTTTTTTAACTAAAGATATTACCATTGATAGATAAGTTAACTACTTGGCTTTTCCTGCTCACAAGAGAAAAGTATTACAAACATTAGAATAAAATGCATGTCAATGTCAAGAAATAATTATATATATTATATATACAGCACAGATCAAAAGTTTGGACACACCTTCTCATTCAAAGAGTTTTCTGTATTTTCATGACTATGAAAATTGTAGATTCACACTGAAGGCATCAAAACTATGAATTAACACATGTGGAATTATATACTTAACAAAAAAGTGAAACAACTGAAAATATGTCATATATTCTAGGTCCTTCAAAGTAGCCACTTTTGCTTTGATTACTGCTTTGCACACTCTTGCCATTCTCTTGATGAGCTTCAAGAGGTAGTCACCTGAAATGGTTTTCACTTCACAGGCGTGCCCTGTAAGGTTTAATAAGTGGGATTTCTTGCCTTATAAATGGGGTTAGGACCATGAGTTGGGTTGGGCAGAAGTCAGGTGGATACACAGCTGATAGTCCTACTGAATAGACTGTTAGAATTTGTATTATGGCAAGAAAAAAAGCAGCTAAGTAAAGAAAAACGAGTGGCAATCATTACTTTAAGAAATAAAGGTCAGTCAGTCCGAAAAATTGGGAAAACTTTGAAAGTGTCCCCAAGTGCAGTCGCAAAAACCATCAAGCGCTACAAAGAAACTGGCTCACATGAGGACCACCCCAGGGAAGGAAGACCAAGAGTCACCTCTGCTGCGGAGGATAAGTTCATCCGAGTCACCAGCCTCAGAAATCGCAGGTTAACAGCAGCTCAGATTAGAGACCAGGTCAATGCCACACAGAGTTCTAGTAGAAGACACATCTCTACAACAACTGTTAAGAGGAGACTGTGTGCAGCAGGCCTTCATGGCAAAATAGCTGCTAAGAAACCACTGCTAAGGACAGGCAACAAGCAGAAGAGACTTGTTTGGGCTAAAGAACACAAGGAATGGACATTAGACCAGTGGAAATCTGTGATTTGGTCTGATGAGTCCAAATTTGAGATTGTTGGTTCCAACCACTGTATCTTTGTGCAACGCAGAAAAGGTGAACAGATGGACTCTACATGCCTAGTTCCCACCGTGAAGTATGGAGGAGGAGGTGCAATGGTGTGGGGGTGCTTTGCTGGTGACACTGTTGGGGATTTATTCAAAATTGAAGGCATACTGAACCAGCATGGCTACCACAGCATCTTGCAGCGGCATGCTATTCCATCCGGTTTGCGTTTAGTTGGACCATCATTTATTTATCAACAGGACAATGACCCCAAACACACCTCCAGGCTGTGTAAGGGCTATTTGACCAAGAAGGAGAGTGATGGGGTGCTACGCCAGATGACCTGGCCTCCACAGTCACCAGACCTGAACCCAATCAAGATGGTTTGGGGTGAGCTGGACCGCAGAGTGAAGGCAAAAGGGCCAACAAGTGCTAAGCATCTGTGGGAACTCCTTCAAGACTGTTGGAATACCATTTCAGGTGACTACCTCTTGAATCCACACTCTCCCATTCCCCTTGAGTGACAGGGCTAGACATCTTATCCAGCCCTGTGTCCTCATGGCAGCGTAGGGGTTCAGTGACTTGACATTGGTGCTGTGAATCAGATACCGCTTTCTGAGCTTGGGAAGCAGCAGAAGGTCCATTGTATAAGCGCCAAGTTGGCTCGGTGACAGAGTGCCTGTGCAGTGGACCTGATTAGCGCTGATTTCTGAGCTCATGAGATCCACTGCGGAGGAGCCAAGTCACTTAGTCTCAGTGCTGCCAAGAAAACACAAGGTGAGGGGAGAGTACAGAAAGCATGGGTGGTGGTTAGGGGGGTTGCAGTAGAGGTATTTCTAGTGCTATGGCCAGACCCTTGGTGCTCCAACTAAGTAATTTACATAAATATAACATTTAATATATCTTGGTCATTATTAACCTTTTATAGAAAAGAAGAATAACATTTTACGCAGCATGATCAACCTTAGCAGGCAATATGCCTGGTTTAATAGGGTTGATCATGCGGACAGATGCTCCTTAACATTTCACCATGAATTGGGATTATATTTTGCTGTATGAAATTTCTCTTCCATATGCAATATTCATACCACTTCATTTTTTCATAGATCATAGAGTATGTCAGTCAAGTACAGACCTGCAGTAGGTGAATTGCCTGTTTTATTAAGGTTGTATAGTTGGGAGTTCAGTAAACATTGTCTATTACATAAAAGAGGGGAATATTTGATTATTTTAGAGCTAGAATGTAGTCAAGAAAAATCCATACATACACAATGTGAAAGTAGATGGCTCTTTGACCCTGGCACATTGACAGTTCATGGCTAGCATTAACTCAAAATATGATTTGTATAATTGCTATTGTGTACAATGCTTAGGCAATTGTGAGATCTTCTGGAGACTATACAGTTCTGAATGATGTGATGCTCAGTGTCATTTGGAATCAGCATGCAATTAAGCATGACTGTACTGAAGATCTGAATGTATGTGTCAATTTAAATGGTTATGAGGGCACATAGTTACACCTCCTGAAGAAAAAAAAAATTATATAGTGAAAATGCAAAATTATTGGAGTAAGGAGGGGCGATATTTTTCTGAATTTGTACGTTTTTTATTCAGTTGTTGCACGTATATTTCTCCTGACTGAAAAAGTGTCGGCTCCAAATGTTAGCTGAAAGTCTGTTGAGTGAACCAAAGAATCTGAAGCAGAATGCGATCCCAAGTTTAGGAAAAATTTGATTTGTCGTGAAGCTGAATTTTCTCGCAGTTTAGGGTAACAAATAATTTTTTTCTAAGATGGCGGCCAGAGTTGTCTTAGAAAGAACGGTAAAAAAACCCCACTCAACTCATCCACTTGCTCACGCAGAGGCAGACCGCTCCTCTCTTGAGTGGAAAAGACCTACCAAAGGACCTGCGCTAATCAGCGATTATGTCACCACATGATCACACTGGGAGCGCACATTGATGTCATCACACTCAGCACAGGTCCTTCGGAAGGTCTTTTGCACTCAAGAAAAGAGAGAACCGCCTCTGTGCAAGCAAGTGGATGATTTTTTTTTTTTTAAACCCAAAAGGCCATATTGCACTAGTGTATTACCATTTTTAATGGCCATTATAGGGGGCAATTCTATCTAAGTTGCATTAAAAACGGTTTCAATGACTGATAGGTTGAATAGGGTTTTGACAATTAATTGGTAACAAATCGAATTTCTTGTCAAAATTCAACAAAGCTGCCGAATCAAACTTTTCAAAACTTCTCTCATCTCTATTATTTATGAAATGCAGGACACACAAGCCTTTTTTCTTCGTGTCCATTGTGTCTTTTTTTTTTTTAAAGCCAGCATGTTGAAGCAAAACAGTTTTTTTTTTTTTTTTTTTTTTTTTTTTTTATATTTCTTTTTATTAATTTTCACAAAATGAACATCACTTGTAAACAGAGCGATATGAAATTGACATAAGAAAGGCATAGATTGTACAGGTATCAAAACAAGGATAATTGACAAATTTTACAAGTCAATAACAAACTTTTCATAAACCCATCTTACCCCTATAAACCCAACCCTCCCAAACCCACCCTGTCCTGTGTACCCAGTTTTAGGAGCAACTAAATTCCCTAGGGTTCCTCAAATACTCGAGGAAACTTGTAAGGGGGTGCGTCCGTGTAATTCTTCATATAGGTACCACGTGGTTTGAGCAAAGTGGAATTTCAATTTAGTCTTGACCGAGTCAGATAAGGTGTGCATAAATAGGGACCATTTTTCAAAAAAACGCTTTGTCAGCTTGTCTTTGTCAGATAACGTATGGATCCAGTCCATATTAAATAAGTGGGTAATTTTAGATTGAATGAAAGGGATAGATGGGATCTCCGAATCGAGCCATTTATGTAATATGCTCTTCCTTGTTGCTGCCGCCCAGATATGTAAGAGGGCTTTGTGTCGTCTATTGAGGTTACGCTGCTCGTCGGACAAGATATTGAAGATAGCCCATTGGGAAGTAATGGAAAAAGAGATGATGTATGTTGTGAAAATATGTAATCTCACTTGTTCCCACAGGTCCTGGATACTTTTACAGCTCCAAAGATGATGGAACAAGTCAGTGTTTGGAGTACCACATTTGGAGCATAAAAATAATTCGCCGGGGGACATCTTATGTTTAACATGTGGAGTGATGTATGCTCTATGAAATATCATCAATGTCATATCTGTATAGCTACTAACCGGGGAATGTTTATGGATTTTTAATGTGGCTTCTAATAAAGTCTTTATTTCAAAATCGGGAAAGTCCTTGATCCATTTTATTGGCCCAGTTGTAACCAAATCCCAATCAATTAATGGTTTGAGGAATCTATATATAGTACTAGTGGAGGAGACCGTAGTTCTTCCTCTTTTAAGGAACACATTTAAACATGCCCCTCTAGAATCAGGAGGAATAGTAGATAGACATTTTTTGACAAAACTACGGGCTTGTAGATATATAAACTGGTTATGAGCAAATGTTGGAAATCGTTGAGTGGCCTCTGAGTAGGGAATCACGGAGTAACTATTGTCCAATACATCCACTATCAACGAGCAGCCTTGTGTTGCCAACATTGAGTAGATTCCGGGAGGTCTACCTTCCAGGAAATTTGGGTGTCCCAGAAACGGTTGAAATAATGTGTTCATGCCGTCAAGTTTGCTCATTTTCTGGACTTTACGCCATGCCTGTACAACCGTCCACAGTTTTTAAATTAATTTTCCATCCTCTCTATAGGGAAAAACTAAAAAGGTATAAAAACAACACCTATGAGCAGATAACCATCTGACAACAGGTCGTTTTTGGCGACAGATTTGTAGTTTTATGTCGGATTTAGAGGACTATTACAATTGTTTTAGAAAAATATTTGGTTGGGGATTTGGAAGAGGATTTAGAAGATGTCTTGCCAGTACTTTTCTTATCTAGCCCTTGGTTGGCAAGGGAATCAGGATATAATTCAGAAGCATTTTTGGTGGCTTCTAAAACTGCTAGTGTCTTTCTGCTTCCCCATTGACTCAATTCAAAATCCATTAACATTCTGCTTCTAAGAAGTAATATGTCACTTCAAAAATGGATCTCAATTTAGTGGTGGAAAAAAACACCACCATGTGCATATAGTGGCATTTTTTTCAAATGAAGTAAATGAAAAGCTATTATTAGCATTATATTAGCATATTATTAGGATTTTGCTGTGGAAAATGGCTGTTTTCCGCGACAAAATTCACAATGGATTTTATTTTTGTGAAGATACCCTAGCAGGTTTGTACTTTTTGCTGCTATCACATTACAGATGTGGATTTCTCATCATGACTCCATGGACAGTCATTAGATATGATGTCTCAATGATACATTGCAGCCTTCAAGTAACATGACATGCCAGCATGTAGCCCTAGCCTTCTTCTGGTGTGAGGAATATCACCCAAATCAGAGACAGCCTTTGGGCTGATCATATGAGTGCGGGACAATAGTCCCACGGGCGGCCTGACGTGCACAGCATCATTGTAATCTATGATGCTGTGCGCTCCCGTGCCCACGATCTATGCCGCTCCGGGACATATGGCCCGCTCACGGACCATATGTCTGAGCGCATACGGTCGTGTGCAAGGGCCCTTATGGTGGATTTACAGGGGATAATTCTGCAGCCAATTTTTGGGAATGAACAGTGAGGGAGACAACTGTATTTCAATGCAGAGTTCTCCTTCACTGTATGATTCCTTGTCTTCATGCAGAATCATGGTTTCTGAACAGCAGATTGCTGTTTAGATGACACAATCTGCTTGCCCAGAAACTATGATCGATGGTGCTTTCATGAATGACAGGATCACCTAATTACACTCTTAGGACTCCTTTCCTTCCAAAAATAAAAGAACGCTTAGCCTATCTGATGCCAACAGATGTAAGATATGCTAATTTTAATACATATTTCCCAGAAATGCAGAACACCATTGGCTGAACTACAATATTTCTCATGCATACTAGGTGGCCTCCTTAATGAGAAAGAGGACCTCTCACCCCTAGGTCACTCAGCTAACCAGAGTTTTTTTTTCTTGATACATGCAGGAGTATTACATCTCTCTCTCCTCTGCCGGAAGCAAATCACAAGAAGTTTGGTACGATTTCTACATCAGTAGAATACATTTTTTTATCTCTACAGAAAACCCAATTAGGTTATGGTCTATGATCTATGTTTATTGTGCAGTTTATGCCTGGTTTAGCCATAGACGTTGCCACCAAAATGTTCCTGGTGATGCTGTGCAGCTAATTCTAATAATAAATGCAATGTGAACGTGACAATGACTTCAAATTGAAGTGAAAATAACAAGGACTCATTCAGACAATCTTTTTTTTCGCCATTAGCAAATTTTTTCTTGTTTTGTTTATCTTATGCATGCAGATCTTTATATTGCCACAATGATAATTGCTGCTTTATATCTTCTTTTAGATGTGTATATACAATGTGGTCAGTTTGCTCCTTAATTGTGTGTTTCCTAAACTTGTTGCTATACGTTGATTCATTTAGACCATTTAATAAATCCTTATTGTTGATTTAAAAAAAAAAAAAAAACTTGTCCAAGTTCTGTCAACTAAACACATATACTTTCCTCAATATCCAATCACTATTGTTAGTGTTGATCGAATCAAAGTGAAATAAATACATTTTGTTCCGAATTTCATGAAAAACTTGATTCACCACGAAGCCAATTTTTCGTGGTAACAAATCAATTTTTCCTGAAATGGCAGTAAAAAAAAAAAAAAAAAACGAAACACACACTCACCTCAACCCTTTGCATACAGAGAGGCCGCCAAGGTCCTCTTGATTAAAGAAAACGTGCCAAATCTTGTGAATGCTGAGGTGGGACATCACCACGTCATCACGCTGACCGGGTACGGTGATATCATCAGCAATGATATCACCACGCCCAGCCAGTGTGATGACGTTGTGATGTCATCATAGTAACATAGTTTATAAGGCCGAAAAAAGACATCTGTCCATCCAGTTTGGCCTGTTATCCTCCAAATTGAAAGGAAAAAAAAAAACCTTGTGAGGTAGAAGCCAATTTTCCTCACTTTAGGGGAAACAATTCCTTCCCGACTCCAATCAGGCTACCAGAATTACTCCCTGGATCAACAACCCATCTCTAGTAACTATAACCTGTAATATTATTACACTCCAGAAATGTATCCAGACCCCTCTTAAACTCTTTTAGTGAACTTACCATCACCACCTCCTCAGGCAGAGAGTTCCATAGTTTTACTGCTCTTACCGCATGTTAGCACAAGCGAGATTTGGCACGTTTCTTCAATCAAGATGGCCATAACTGCCTCTTGACGAGCAAATGGATGAGGTGAGCATGTATTTTTTTGTTTTTAACCCCTGATTAACCCATGAAAGGCCTCAATGTTACTATCAGATATTGCGATCAACATTGAATGCAACATCAGAGGGGTTCAGTGATGGTGGGTGGCACAATCGCTATTCCCCCTCATTATGCCCACTACGTACAGTGGATTGTTGTTCTTGATTAAGTAATCTGTAACTAATCAAATTTCTTTGTGAACTTTGGTGAAGCAGCCAAATCAAATTTTTGATAACTTCGCTCTATTGTCCGACCATATTTTCTTTGTCCATTTTTCCCTTCTGTATGGCATCAACTTATTGTGTTTGTAATGAAACAAAAAATAAATTCCATCCAAGCACTTCCTAGCAAGCGTCCATGAAAAACGGACCACACGTGGGTGACATTAAAGTGTTGTACTTTTTTTGTTGTCTTGCTATGATTCCCCCTGCACTAAGAGAAGATCCGTGAAGTAACCAGACATGTGAATTGGCCCATTGACTATAATGTGTGAGTTATCAGTCTATGCGCTCTGTTATGCACTCAGATGTGATAATGAGCCCTAAGAAACCTTGTTTGATGTGTTACTATTTGCAGATTCATATGTGTCAAATCTACGGCCATAGCTAATTTAGTTTCACATTCATGTACCAAGGTAACAACATAATTTCTCTTTGTAATAACATACTCAACTTTCTTTCCACTTTAGTTCTTTTTGTACGCATTACTTATTGACAGAAATGTTAATATGAATGTGTTGATCACACAGTCGCCGTTCTTAGAACATTCTGTGCATATAAAAAATGACGTACATAAATGTCAAAATCATTGGAACTGAAAATAATTCTGAATTTGAAATTAGTTGAAAAAGAAAAAAACTTGCCTGTTTGACATTCTGGATTGACACATAATCACACGTTCCTTGGTCTATCACTGTGCAATAAAACAAAGTTCTCAGGCATGAGAAAAACACATCAGAAGCAGGTTTGTCATGTCATATCCTCATCTAGCATCAATAGATACTGTCTATAAAGGAGTTTCAGCATTTGAAGATAAAGGTTTTTATTCTGAGATGTCCCAATTTGACCAGAAATCCTGAAATGCTACATTACGGTTTCCATAGCTTTTAATCTTGACAGCAGTGAAATAAAAAAGAAATATATGTCTTATTGCGTGAGACTATTTGAGTCTTAAAAAGAGACACAATTAATTATGGTACATCCACTTAATAAGCATGTACAGGTACATCAGCCTATCATTTTACACATCCCAATTCGGATATTTAGATTTGGAATTAGCAGTCAACTAATTGACTGTTTTATATAACATAGTGAGAAACAAACATGGTGGAAATAGAGTGCTGAAAAAAAATGTATATGGAAATTTGTGAAGCTATTTCTTGAATATTGGACTGGGTACAATGTTATAGTAAGTCATGGTGGTTCAAAGGAATGCATCTAAAGTTAATAAAACAGATGGTTCTCTTGCATTGCGAAGGTTGAAAAATTGAGATTGTCCAGTTAGGGACATTTGACTTATGCTTCAGCTGCTCAATACTGAGTTTAGCAAGACAGCTGGTTAAATTCTAAAATGCCATCTAGTGTTTTTTTCAGGGTATCGGTCACTAGTTTATATTACCCTCAGGGAAGCTCTGTATCACAGAAACAAAGGTCTTATTTCTATAGAAATATTTTAAGAAATTATTCATAACAGGGTTTTGAAACCAACTAAAAGACATCTATTGCATCCAAAGGTGAATATTCACCTTTGGATAGTGATAGTGTTACTATTTAAGCTATTGCATCATAAAAGCCTATGTTCAAATCCAGTCAGTTACTAAAGTGTGTTACAGTACATAATAAAAAGCAGATTAGAGGACTGCTGCACAAAGTTGATATACAGTATCTCACAAAAGTGAGTACACCCCTCACATCTTTGTAAATACTTTTTTTCTTTTTTTTCATGGGGCAACACTGAAGATATGACACTGATACAATGGTAAACAGTCAGTGTACAGCTTGTATAATCGTATAAATTTGGTGTGCCTTCAAAATAACTCAAGAAACAGCAATTAATGTCCAAACCGCTGGCAACAAAAGTGAAGTCTAAATGTCACTGCCCCTCCCTGCCCACATCACAACCATTTTTTTAGACCTGGAGTAAATGGGGAAAAAGTTGCAGATGGTAGTGCAAATAACCTTTGTGTCACAATCTGCACCAGAATTAATGTAGGAGTATTTCCGAGTATTTCTGCTGGAAGAAAAATGTGATCACCTGAGAATTTTGCTCATTTGTCATGTGTTCAGAGGCACTCTTGTACCAGACAATTATTGGAAAAAACATACGAACATTCATCCCCAACATTCATGTCTCCTTGGCCCTTGTAAAAGAGACCATACTAATACACAAAGATAAGCATATTTGTCACGGAGGGCCGACAGCGCCCGCTCTCCTGGCCGCGCCGCCGGACATCCGTGCGGGTAGTGGAGCGAGGATGCAAGTCGCGTCCTTGTCTCCATGGGAACCCTGAGAGGGGAGGACCCGGCGCGCCACTGGCCGCCGCTCGTCCGTCCTCCCCGCCCCCCTACTACTAACAGGCGGGGTCCTGAGCGCTGGCCTGGTCAGCCAGCGCTCGGTATGTTTAACTTATTATTAGTATTATTATTTAGTATTATATTTATTTGTGGTCATGTGGCACTGACCATGCCACATGACCAAGGATTAAAGGGTTATGAGCGTTGGTCATGTTGACCAGCGCTCATTGTGTCTTTAGGTCATGTGACGCTGGCCACGTCACATGACCTACCCTTGGTCTATTTAAGATGGCAACTTCTGGACCCTCGTTGCCTGTTATTAGTTTTCTGTTGCAGTGCTTGGCGTTTTTGATCTTGAGATATTCCCATTTCTACGACCACTAGCTTTTGACCTTTGACCTCGACTTTGCCTCCTCCTCTGGTTTTGATGTTCCCTCCAGGTTTGACTCGGCTTATCGACTACTCTGTTATTGTGTTTGTCTGTTCTGTGTTTGTATGTCTCGTTCTTTTCCTTCCCTGCCTTTCACGTATACAGTATAGTACTGCGGCCCTCCAGCTGTTGTAAAACTACAACTCCCACCATGCCCTGCTGTAGGCTGATAGCTGTAGGCCGTCCGGGCATGCTGGGAGTTGTAGTTTTGCAACATCTGGAGGGCCGCAGTTTGGGGATGCCTGCTCTAGGGTCTCATAGGAGCATATCCAACATCTTCTAAGCTTTTTAACACATGGACTATGGGTTGTAGCTAGTGTTACCAAAAAGTCTGCCAATTTAAATTTTTTTTTCAAGAAAATTCAGACCAGAGGGCTTCTTCTCTGTCTTCTGACCTGCAAAGTTGTTGCTGTAAGGGCTCGTTCAGATGGCCGTTGTGTGGCCGTATTGCGGTCCATATATAATGGAGACGCGGTGCGGAACGGAGGAACGGATCGGAACCCCATGGAAGCACTACGGAGTGCTTCCGTGGTGTTTCTGTTCGTGCCTCCTAACCACAAAAACATAGAACTTGTTCTATTTTTTTTGCGGTGCAGACAGTCGGATGCGGATCGCGGATCCCATTGAAGTGAATGGGTCTGTGATCCGCATACGGAAGCACCACAGTAGGTGCCCGTGCACTGTGGACCCCAATTTGCGGTCCGCAGCACGGGCACGGCCACACAACGGCCATGTAAACGAGCACTTATTCTGAGCTATTTGTGTGGGATGACTCACAAATGTTTTGGATTCGCTGAAATTGGATTTTTAGGGAAATTCCAAATGAACTAGAATTCATGTACAATTGCTCACTTCTGACTCTCCCTAGTAAATATTCTTTATGATCGACACTTCCATATTTGTTTTGACAAAGAAAAGGAGCCTCTGCCCCTCCACCCTTTGTCATATGCTGACACAAATGGGTAAAGCTCCATTTCCTTTCAGAAGTGGAGTACACCTGGGCTGAAATCAGGACACCAGGGGCAGCTACAGTTAGGGCCAGAAATATTTGGACAGTGACACAAGTTTTGTTATTTTAGCTGTTTACTAAAACATGTTCAGAAATACAATTATATATATAATATGGGCTGAAAGTGCACACTCCCAGCTGCAATATGAGAGTTTCCACATCCAAATCGGAGAAAGGGTTTAGGAATCATAGCTCTGTAATGCATAGCCTCCTCTTTTTCAAGGGACCAAAAGTAATTGGACAATGGACTCTAAGAGCTGCAATTAACTCTGAAGGCGTCTCCCTCGTAAACCTGTAATCAATGAAGTAGTTAAAAGGTCTGGGGTTGATTCCAGGTGTGTGGTTTTGCACTTGGAAGCTGTTGCTGTGACCAGACAACATGCGGTCAAAGGAACTCTCAATTGAGGTGAAGCAGAACATCCTGAGGCTGAAAAAAAAATAAAAAATCCATCAGAGAGATAGCAGACATGCTTGGAGTAGCAAAATCAACAGTCGGGTACATTCTGAGAAAAAAGGAATTGACTGGTGAGCTTGGGAACTCAAAAAGGCCTGGGCGTCCACGGATGACAACAGTGGTGGATGATCGCCGCATACTTTCTTTGGTGAAGAAGGACCCGTTCACAACATCAACTGAAGTCCAGAACACTCTCAGTGAAGTAGGTGTATCTGTCTCTAAGTCAACAGTAAAGAGAAGACTCCATGAAAGTAAATACAAAGGGTTCACATCTAGATGCAAACCATTCATCAATTCCAAAAATAGACAGGCCAGAGTTAAATTTTCTGAAAAACACCTCAAGAAGCCAGCTCAGTTCTGGAAAAGTATTCTATGGACAGATGAGACAAAGATCAACCTGTACCAGAATGATGGGAAGAAAAAAGTTTGGAGAAGAAAGTGAACGGCACATGATCCAAGGCACACCACATCCTCTGTAAAACATGGTGGAGGCAACGTGATGGCATGGGCATGCATGGCTTTCAATGGCACTGGGTCACTTGTGTTTATTGATGACAATAAACAGCAGACAAGAGTAGCCGGATGAATTCTGAAGTGTACCGGGATATACTTTCAGCCCAGATTCAGCCAAATGCTGCCAAGTTGATCGGACGGCGCTTCATAGTACAGATGGACAATGACCCCAAGCATACAGCCAAAGCTACCCAGGAGTTCATGAGTGCAAAAAAGTGGAACATTCTGCAATGGCCAAGTCAATCACCAGATCTTAACCCAATTGAGCATGCATTTCACTTGCTCAAATCCAGACTTAAGACGGAAAGACCCACAAACAAGCAAGACCTGAAGGCTACGGCTGTAAAGGCCTGGCAAAGCATTAAGAAGGAGGAAACCCAGCGTTTGGTGATGTCCATGGGTTCCAGACTTAAGGCAGTGATTGCCTCCAAAGGATTCGTAACAAAATATTGAAAATAAAAATATTTTGTTTGGGTTATGTTTATTTGTCCAATTACTTTTGAGCTCCTAAAATGTGGAGTGTTTGTAAAGAAATGTGTACAATTCCTACATTTTCTATCAGATATTTTTGTTCAACCCTTCAAATTAAACGTTACAATCTGCACTTGAATTCTGTTGTAGAGGTTTCATTTCAAATCCAATGTGGTGGCATGCAGAGCCCAACTCGCGAAAATTGTGTCACTGTCCAAATATTTCTGGCCCTAACTGTATATAATGAAAGAATATTAGGGGCTTATAGATTTGCTTCGCAAGCACATTTAAGCGTCGAGAACAGCTATAGAACCCTAAGTAATTACTCTTGCTATCATATCAGGGTGAATAGCTTTGTAACCTCTTTGTGCCATCTCCAGTGTGTCATTCAGGATATTCCCCAATCTGCTCTCTAATCCTTTATCTTGTTTGCACTAATTTATATTTGTGGCCCTTTTAAATGAAGTGGCTAAAATAACTCTTGGAAACTCATTACACAAAACAACTAAACTCGATGAGTTAATTAAAAGGCAATATCCCATTAGATGAACTGTAGCATGCCACCACTTCAGCTTCTGCACATGTTTATTGCAGGTTAGAGAGGAGTTATGTGTGAGGGTCTAGGGAGTAATAAATTGGTTGTTGATATGTGAGAGCACAGTAGACCTTCTTTTCATTTTACTTATTGTAGGCTTTAGTGAACAAATAGATTAGCCATTTAACAACAACATTTAATCACAAATACATTATATGATTTATATTTTTGAGAATTAAAGGCAATCTGTCATGTTAAAATGGCAGTACATTCTGCCAACAACATACTACAGAGCAGGAGGAGCTGAGATTCATACATTATATAGTTTTGTGGGATAATGTTTAGTAGAAATAGTAATGAATTCATATTAATCCCTGCTCAGTCTGTGCTCAGGAGTGGGGATGAGAGAACTTGTGTTTTCCAGTTCGACGTACAAGGTTCAGGTTCTCTTAGAATTCCATTATGGATTCCGCTACCATGGACCATAAGTTAACCCGACCATAAGAACCCGAACCTGAACCCTGTACACTGAACTTGAAAACTCAAGTTCGCTCATCCCTACTCAGGAGTCCATTGGACAGTACTACTTTATTTGATGCAGTTATATAGCGCTGCTATATTCCATAGCACTTTAAAGACATTAGCATCACACTGTCCCCAATGGGGCTCACAATCTAAGTTCCCTATCAGTATGTCTTTGGAGTGTGGGAGGAAACCAGAGGAAGTAAAACCCACAAAAACACAGAGAGAACATACAAGCTCCAAGCAGATGTTGTCTTTGGCTGCATTCAAACCTAGGAGTCCAGCGCTGCAACAACTAATGAGCCACTGTTCTGTCCATGCCGTAGTAACAGTGCATACAAAGTTGTTAGTCGCTCAGTAGGGCCGCCTACTGGACTCCTAAACATAGAAGGAGCATATGTGGTATTGTTGTAATCGTACTGAGGCAGGTACTGACCCAGAGAATGATGTCATGTCAGTTTTGCCGCAAACAGAACAAGGTGGGAACAAAAACCCGTTTTTCAAATTCCACCCCTTTTGGATTTTTTTTTTTTACCGCTTCCCACTACATTGTATGACATATTAAATGTGACATTAGAAAGCACAACTTGTCCCACAAAAAATAAGCTCTCATGTGAACGGAAAGTTATGGCTCAAGGGGAATAAAAATGAAAACACAAAAACTAAATAACCTCCGGTATCCTAAGGGTTAAATATAAATTTAGCTTAATATGCATGTTGATTAACTTGAGGAAAGTAATAATTGAATGTATTACAGAGGCAAATAATAAAATAACCCTATATAACAATGGCTGATTACCTTTATTAATTTACCATAAAACTTTATGACTAGGTCTTTATGTGGTATATTTTTGAAGCCAGAATGCAAGTGTTTTTGATGATTGGAGCACATGTTCTTGAAAGTAATTGATTGGAAAACTAAGGCAGTGTATTTAATTTGGTAGAAAATTGCACTTTAGCTAAAAAGCTGTTTTTCATAAATTCAATTTGCATGCATTGTCTTTGTATATGAGAATTTTTATCCACCAAGAACAGCTGCATTAAAATATTACAAACCGCTAAAATCAATTTAAATATTACAGCACATGCATTCTTCACTGTTAATAGAATGTCTTAGAGGTAATAAGTGGTTGGACAATATGACAAAAGTTACAGTAATCAGAATCATGATTGACTACACCCACAATGTATTGTTGTAAATGAAACTTTGCCAATCTGAACATTCACATGTGTAAATGCCAGGGTACCAGTATGTACCGAAGCCAACTTCAGATCCCAGTTTTAAGATATTTTTCACGTTGAAAAATCAAAGTCTGAAGTTACTCATAGAAGTCTTGCAAGACTTCGGAGATAACGAATGTCACCTCGGAGGAGCCATACATTTGAATGCCACTTTGGAAGGAAGACTTTTCTGGAATCAATTCCCCTGAGGGAATTGATCGAAGAGTGAAGTAAATGATTTGACACAACAAGCATTTCATAGAATGAAAAAAGACATTTTATTTCTAAAAAAAAATGCTTTAGCCCCAAATTTTTCATTTTCACAAGGTATGGAGATAATCACCCCAGATTTTGTTATACTGTACATTTTTTTCTTAGTATAGCAACACAGGGACAAGTGTTTAGAATTGAAGGTGTGGTATCTGGATTTTCTAACATTTGCATTTGGCATTTGCTGAAGTTAATTTTAGGGGTCATAACTAGAGATGAGCGAGCACTAAAATGCTCGGGTGCTCGTTATTCGAGTCAAACTTTTCCCGATGCTCGGGTGCTCGTTTCGAATAACGAACCCCATTGAAGTCAATGGGAGACTCGAGCATTTTTTGCAGGGGACCAAGGCTCTGCCTAGGGAAGGCTGGGTGAAAACCTGGAAACCTCAGAAAATGATGGAAACACCACGGAAATGGACAGGAAACAGCAGGGGCAGCATGCATGGATGCCTCTGAGGCTGCCTAATCCCACCATTACCCCAAATTCTCAGGCAACAGCCTGGTGGTTACCCTCACGGCAATTGTGCTCACCCAGACCAAAAAAGGCGAGGCACATGCCCATCACATGTTAGGGAAGCACCCAACTAGGTGCAGCGAAGGTCCATCACCGCCAATTTTCAGGGACACGGTAATGGTGACCCACTTAAAAATGCTGCCTGACAACCTGGCAGTGAACCCCTGATTGTCTGTCTTTCAATAAGATTGCAGTGTAAAGCATGGTGGTGAGCCTCAGTAATAAGATTGGAGTGTAAAGCATGGTGGTGAGTCTCAGTATGACTTTTTAGATGGAGATTGCATGTGGTCACGTACTCCCTGGAACCCCATAGTCACCCCTTCTCTGATGTGCTACCCCAGAACATTCTCTGCCCCAATTCGCAAGACCTTTTGCAGTCTCCGTGTGCTGACAGTGGGGATTTACCAGTGTTGTCTGAGGAGGTGGTGGACAATGGCGAGACACAGGTGTCGGGGATGAGGTAGTTGTATGGGAAGCAAGTTACAGTGGGGACTCTCATGATGGGACAGATTCTACTTGAGTGGATCAGGCACAGGAACAGATCAAATTTTTTTTTTGTGTTTATTTAACTTTTATTTAGCACAAATAACCACAGAGATATTTATTCGTTCTCTTCGCTGCCCAGTCTGGCGTTGGGGTTCGTCACTTTGATGGCGAGCTGTGCCGCTCTTTCCACAATGGTCTTTCGGTTCTTTGAGGAGACGTTGAGGAGATCAGTGAAATTCAGTGAATGACGACGCAGGACCCCAACTTAAAAATTTAGCATCAACCGGTACAGTCGTAAATTATGAGCTTGATCAAGTGTGGCATGTGTTCACTGTATTCTTCTCAGTTTATTACTGTATATGGCAGCTATCCGGAAAAATAGTTTGGAGAGAGAGAAAGATAGGAAAAAGACGAAAATTGTTTGGAGAGAGGGCCTGTAGGTGGACCTCCGGAAAAATTGTTTGGAGAGAGGGCCTGTAGGTGGACCTCTGGAAAAATTGTTTGGAGAGAGGGCCTGTAGGTGGACCTCTGGAAAAATTGTTTGGAGAGAGGGCCTGTAGGTGGACCTCTAGAAAAATTGTTTGAAGAGAGGGCCTGTAGGGGGCCCTCCTGAAAAATTGTGGT
>ONZH01005891.1:0-16509 GCA_900303285.1 Rhinella marina | reverse complement strand
AGAACCGCCAGAGAGCAGAACCGTCAGAGAGCAGAACCGCCAGAGAGTAGAACTGATAGAACTGACCAGAGCAGAACCAACCAAGAGCGGAATTTATTGAGAGCAGAACAAACTTTTAGCAGAACTGATAATGAGTACAACCAAGGGTGAACCAAGCATGAGCAGAACTGACCAGAACTGTACCAACAGAGAGCAGAACTGACCAAGATCAGAACTGACCACAAGTAGAATCATCAGTAAACAAAACTGACCGTGAGCAGAACTGAGCATGAACAGAACCAAGTATGAGAAGAATCGGCCATTTGTGAGCAGAAAGGACCATTAAAAGAACCGACCATGAGAAGAACTGGTCTGAAGGGTTCCAATCCTAAGATCAGGTGGGGTGCCATGCTATGGTCTTATGAGAGTGTTGGTGCTAAGATTTGTAAAGGGTGCCATGCTAGGGTCTGGTGAGGTCACTGGTGCTAGTGTCTGGTGAGGGTGCCAGTCCTAGGATCTAGTGAGGGTGCCAGTCCTAGGATCTAGTGAGGGTGCCAGTCCTAGGATCTAGTGAGGGTGCCAGTCCTAGGATCTAGTGAGGGTGCCAGTCCTAGGATCTAGTGAGGGTGCCAGTCCCTAGGATCTAGTGAGGGTGCCAGTCCTAGGATCTAGTGAGGGTGCCAGTCCTAGGATCTAGTGAGGGTGCCAGTCCTAGGATCTAGTGAAGGTGCCAGTCCTAGGATCTAGTGAGGGTGCCAGTCCTAGGATCTAGTGAGGGTGCCAGTCCTAGGATCTAGTGAGGGTGCCATCCTAGGGTTTGATAACAGTATTGGTGCTACGATTCTGGTGGAGGATCTGGTAAAGGATCTAGATTTTGGTGAAGGTGCCACTGCTAGGTTCTGGAAGGACTTGAGGATGGTGATGTAACGGTGAGTAGTGGGATAGTGACAGGAGTGGCCCTGGAAAATACCTAAAAGTGGCCCCATGTTGTAGGCGGATCCAAATTGACAGAAGCATAGGCCAGCAATACTGTAGTGCAGAACCAAATACTACAGTGCAGCCCAAAATACTGCCTACATTAATTAATGCTGAGAGCATCAGATCTTTATTACCTGGCTGGCGGCCAGGAGGAGGGCTTGGGCGGCCCTCTGGGCATTGGCCTCCTGGAAAATTTCCCTGTAGGGTCCATGGCCAGTCTGCCCCTGGCTGGTGAGTCGACTGTTATTGGGCCCAGGTTATCTTTCTACTTGCGGTCCTGCAAATCAGTGCCCAACCAGATGTCTATCATATTCATGTCATGAATCCTTCATCATGACCTGAGATGTATGTGGCCCCCCTAATGTACTGTGCAGCAGGGGCCCCGGCATCATCCTGTTGCCAGGATCATACCGGAGCTTTATCTCCATATATAGCGCTGGATCAGGAGGAATCCCCATGTGCTGATGATGAGAGTTTCCTGCCGCCCCTGCACCCGGCTCAGGAGAGGTGTTCCCCGTCTAATGTGTCTCCTACAGATGGTGGAGGCGGAGGGGAGACGCCACAGCCTGGCACTGTCACTGCCCTGCATGCTCCAGATACAGGAGATGTGTGCACGAGCTCAATAAATACAGGGTAGATACAAGATAGATACAGGTACATACAGGGTACATAAAGGGTAGATACAGGGTAGATACAGGTACATACAGGGTACATAAAGGGTAGATACAGGGTAGATACAGGTACATACAGGGTAGATACAGGTGCATACAGGGTACATAAAGGGTAGATACAGGGTAGATACAGGTACATACAGGGTAGATACAGGGTAGATACAGGCAGATACAGGTACATACAGGGTACATAAAGGGTAGATACAGGGTAGATACAGGTAGATACAGGTACATACAGTGTACATAAAGGGTAGATACAGGGGTAGATACAGGTAGATACAGGTACATACAGGGTACATAAAGGGTAGATACAGGGTAGATACAGGTAGATACAGGGTACATAAAGGGTAGATACAGGGTAGATACAGTACATACAGGGTACATAAAGGGTAGATACAGGGTAGATACAGGTAGATACAGGTACATACAGTGTACATAAAGGGTAGATACAGGGTAGATACAGGTAGATACAGGTACATACAGGGTACATAAAGGGTAGATACAGGGTAGATACAGGTAGATACAGGGTACATAAAGGGTAAATACAGGGTAGATACAGGTAGATACAGGGTACATAAAGGGTAAATACAGGGTAGATACAGGTGCATACAGGGTACATAAAGGGTAAATACAGGGTAGATACAGGTAGATACAGGGTACATAAAGGGTAAATACAGGGTAACATAAGGGTAAATACAGGGTAGATACAGGTGCATACAGGGACATAAAGGGTAGATACAGATAGATACAGGTACATACAGTGTACATAAAGGGTAGATACAGGGTAGATACAGGTAGATACAGGGTACATAAAGGGTAGATACAGGTGCATACAGGGTACATAAAGGGTAAATACAGGGTAGATACAGGTAGATACAGGGTACATAAAGGGTAAATACAGGGTAGATACAGGTGCATACAGGGTACATAAAGGGTAAATACAGGGTAGATACAGGTAGATACAGGGTACATAAAGGGTAAATACAGGGTAGATACAGATGCATACAGGGTACATAAAGGGTAAATACAGGGTAGATACAGGTAGATACAGGGTACATAAAGGGTAGATACAGGGTAGATACAAGATGATACAGGTACATACAAGTGTACATAAAGGGTAAATACAGGGTAGATACAGGAGGGTAGCAGGTAGATACAGGGTACATAAAAAGGGTAAATACAGGGTAGATACAGGTAGATACAGGGTACATAAAGGGTAGGTACAGGGTAGATACAGGTGCATACAGGGTACATAAAGGGTAAATACAGGGTAGATACAGGGTAAAGATACAGGGTACATAAAGGGTAGATACAGGGTAGATACAGGTACATACAGGGTACATAAAGGGTAGATACAGATAGATACAGGTACATACAGTGTACATAGGGTAGATACAGGGCATACAGGTAGATACAGGGTACATAAAGGTAATACAGGGGTAGATACAGGTACATAAAGGGATACAGGGTAGCATAAAGGGTAAATACAGGGATACAGCATACAGGGTAGATACAGGTGCATACAGGGTACATAAAGGGTAAATACAGGGTAGATACAGGGTACAGATAAAGGGTAGATAAGGTGCAGATACAGGTGTACATATACAGGGGATAAATACAGGGTACATAAAGGGATACAGGGTAGATACAGGTAGATACAGGGTACATAAAGGGTAAAATACAGGGTAGATACAGGTGATCAGGGTACAATAAAGGGTAAATACAGGGTAGATACAGGTGCAACAGGGTACATAAAGGGTAAATACAGGGTGATACAGGTAGATACAGGGTACATAAAGGGTAAATACAGGGTAGATAGGTACAGATGCATACAGGGTACATACAGGGTAAATACCAGGGTAGATACAGGTAGATACAGGGTACATAAAGGGTAAATACAGGGTAGATACAGGTGCATACAGGGTACATAAGGGTAGGTACAGGGTAGATACAGGGTAACATAAAGGGTGGAGAGGGGAGGGGCCTGAGATCTGCCAGGAGGGATTTGATTGGTGATGATGATGTCATCTTGTCAGCCACATAGGAGAGACCAAATTCCTGATTACACATTGGAACAAGCTCTGAGCTGCTGGTCAGACTTGAGGTCACATGAACAGGTTCCCATAATGAAAAATATATGGATGAGTTAGGGTGAAGCAAATTACACTGCTAGAATACTGGTGGTGAGTTACCAATATTTGTAAGATAAAAAACAAACAATGGAATGCTTCTTTAACCCCTTCATGCCATTTTTCACCTTAAGGACCAGGCCAAATTTTGGAAATCTGTCATGTGTCACTTTATGTGGTAATAGCTTTGGAACACTTTTACTTAGCCAAGCCATTCTGAGATTGTTTTCTCATGGCATATTGTACTTCATGACAGTGGTAAATTTGAGTCAATATAAATCACCTTTATTTATTAAAAAAAATCCAAAATTTACATAAAATTTGGAAAAATTTGTAATTTTAAAATTTGAATTTCTCTGCTTTTAAGGCAGATAGTAATTCCTCACAAAATAGTTATCACTTTACATTTTCCATATGTCTACTTTATGTTTGCATCATTTTGTAGATGTAATTTTATTTTTTGGGGACGTTAGAAGGCTTAGAATTTTAGAAGCAATTCTTAAAATTTTTAAGAAATTTTCCAAAACCATTTTTTTAAGGACCAGTTCAATTCTAAAGTCACTTTGTGAGGCTTATATAATACAAATCACCATAAATTACCCCATTTTAGAAACTACACCCCTCAAGGTTTTCAAAACTGATTTTACAAACTTTGTTAACCTTTATGTATTCCACAAGAATTAAAGGAAAATGGAGATGACATTTCTAAATTTCACTTTTTTTTGGCAGATTTTCCATTTTAATCCATTTTTTCCTGTAACACATCAAGGGTTAATAGCCAAACAAACCTCAAAAACAATGACCCTGTTTCTGCGATTTACAGATGTGGTTGTAAACTACTGTATGGGTGCACGGCAGGGCGCAGAAGAAAAGGTGCCCCTGATGGTTTTTGGAAGGCAAATTTTGCTGGACTGGTTTTTAGACACCATGTCCCAATTTAAGCCCCCTTGATGTACCCCTACAGTAGAAACAACCATAAAGTGCCCGTATTTTGGAAACTAAGGGATACGGTGATACTATTATTGATACTATTTTAGGTTACATATGATTTTTGATCACTTTATATTAAGCTTTTTGTTAGGCAAGGTTCATTTGACAGGTAAGGTCATGTGCTATTTTTATAGAGAATATTGTTATGGACGCGATGATATCAAATATGTCTACTTTCTTTGTTTGTTTCTGTTTTACATAATAAAGCATTTTTGAAAAAAAAATCATGTTTTTTGTGTCTCCATTTTCTGAAAGACATATTGTTACTATTTTTCTGCCGATTGTCTTGTGTAGGGGCTCATTTATTGCGGGACGAGTTGATATTTTCATTAGTCCCAATTTTGGGTGCATAATATTTTTTGATCATTCAATATTGCAGTTTATTGGGCAAATAGACCAATAAAATTGGTTGTTTTGGCACAGTTTTTATTTTATTTTTTTACACCATTCACCTTAGGGGTTAGATCATGTGATATTTTTATAGAGGCGGTTGTTACGGATGCAGCAATACCTAATATGTCTATTTTTGTATTTTTATTTTGGTTTTACACAATAAAAGCATTTTAGAAAAAAAAACATGTTTTTGTGTCTCAATTTTTTGAAAGCCATATTTTATTTATTCTTTGGGCGATTATCTTAAGTAGGGTCTTATTTTTTGCAGGATGAGGTAACAGTTTGGTACTATTTTGGCTTACGTATGACTTTTTGATCGTTTGGTATTAAACTTTTAGTGATGTAAGGTGACAAAAAATGGCTTTTTTTGGCAGTTTTTATTTGACTTTTTTTTACAGTATTCACCTGAGGGGTTAGGTCATGTGATATTTTTATAGAGCTGGTTGTTACGGATGCAGCGATACCTAATATGTCTATTTTTTTCTTTATTTTGGGTTTACACAAAAACTTTTTAGAACAAAAACAAATTTTTGTGTTTCCATTTTCTGAAAGCCATATTTTTTTATTTTTTGGGTGATTGTCCCATGTAGGGGCTCATTTTTTGTGGAATGAGGTGACGGGTTGATTGGTATGACTTTTTTGATCACTTTTAATAACTTTTTTTTTGGACGCCAGGTGTGCAAAATTTCAATTCCATCATAGTTTTTCTCTGTTTTTTTATGGCGTTCATCTTGCTGGGAAAGTAACATGATCTGTTTATAGATCAGATCATGTGTAGTGTCTTTTATTTATTTATTTTTTTAATCAATTATAAATGTGCGGATATAGATTTTTTTTCACTTTTTTCACTTTATTTTTTTTTTTTTAAATCCAGTGGGTCTGAGGCTTTTACAATACACTACAGTATACTGTATACTGTACTGCAGTGTATTTGCATGTACACTAAGCCAGATCAAGCTCCTGCCTTTAGCGTCTGGTTGCCATGGTAACCACCGGGATGCTGCCAGAGCAGTGCAGCTCCCTCCCTCTGTAAACCCTTCAAGAATCGGGTCGCTGCAACGGCACAGCAGCGGCCCGATGGGAGAGGGAGCTCCCTCCCTCCCTGTTAACCCCTTCCATACAGCAGTCCCTATGGACCACCGCATGGAAAGGGTTAAATGGCTGAGCACCGATGTCGGCAGTTTCAAGCAGAGTGTCCTGCCATCCTGAACATCGGGGCAGGGAGGGGAGATCTCTCTGCAACGACACACAGAAACATTAAATGAAATAGATGAAATAGACTAATTTTAGACTAAGACCATTCAGTAGTAATAAAAGATGTTTTCTTCCACTGCTACCCATTGCATGTCCTCATAAATTACCATGGCATCGACCTGTAATTCAGACCACTCTCAAAAGAAGAACTTAAAACCCCCGCCCCAGGTCTTGCTAAGCCAGGCCCCCGACTTGGTCACACCACGCCCCTCCCACTCCGCAGCCAATGGGAATTGAAAAAATGAAGGTAAAAATCAACTTCTGTCAGCTGCATTGACTTTCTCTCTGCAACGACACACACAAACATTAAATAAAGTAGAAAAATTTACCCAGGCGAAGCCGGGTCCTTGTGCTAGTATATAAAAATGAGTTTCTGTCTGTCCATCTGTCTGTCTGTCTGTTCTTTATGTGCGACCAAACGACTTGACCGATCTTCACCGAATTTGGCACACAGGCACATCAGGTGTCCGGGAAGGTTTTAAACTGGGTCTCAGCTCTGTAGGACTTACCGTTCCTGAGATATTCCCAAAAAATTACCTGCATTAGCCAAAATTAGCCTGGAAGTTTTTGTCTTCAAATCCCAACTGCCATACTCTCCACATACACACAGGTTTCCATAACAACCCAGCCAGGTAATTAGCAGCCAGCTGAGGAACTCAGGTAAATAGCTCCCCAAAACACAATTCAGTGCTTACCTCCCATAGGCCCTGGCTCAGCCTACTTCTTATACACATACATACAGTTTTACTCCAGGTTCCCATAACAACCCAGCCATTTTCCTTCACTGCTGTATGTCTGCTTTAGGCTTGGGTTACACGACAACAATAAGGCTACTTTCACACTTGCGTTTGTAGGATCCGTTTGTGAGACCCGTCACAGGCTCTCACAAACGGTCCTGAACTGATCAGTTTTGTCCTCATGCATTCTGAATGGAAAAGGATCCGTTCAGAATGCATCAGTTTTGCTTCAGTTTGTTTCAGTTCAGTCTCCATTCCATTTTGGAGGCGGACACTAAAACGCTGCTTGCTGCTTTTTGGTGTCCGCATGAAGAAACTGATGCAAACAATGTAAGTCAACGGGGACGGATCCGTTTTGTCTGACACAATAGAAAATGGATCCGTCCTCCATTGACTTTCAATGGAGTTCAAGACGGATCCGTTTTTGCTATGTAAAAGATAATACAAACGGATCCGTTCAGAACGGATGCAGGCGGTTGTATTATCATGACGGATCCGTTTGTGGAGCCTAGGCGGATCTCACAAACGGATCCTGAAAACGCAAGTGTGAAAGTAGCCTCAGTCGCACAACACATAGGGCACAACTACACTGCTACATGTGTCGCGCAACATTGATGTTGCACCAATGTCGCGCAACAATTTTTATAATGATAGTCTATAGTGCTGCACTGCGACATGCTGCAACTGCGACACGACAGTCGCACAAAAATCCATCTTGAATGGATTTTTTTTTGCGACTGTCGTGTCGCAGTTGCAACATGTCGCAATAAGTCACAGTGTGACACTATAGTCTATCATTATAAAAATTGTGCGACATTGGCACGACAAAATGTCGCACGACGCGTCATCGTGTAGCCCTAGCCTTAAAGGGGCAGGGCGCTGTGGAGGTCACTGTTAAGGGGGCAGGGGCCACTATTAAAGGGGCAGCTGCTGTGGTGGTCACTATTAAGGGGGCAGGGGCCACTCTTAAAGCAGCTGCTGTGGAGGTCACTGTTAGAGGGTGGGCACTGTGGATGTTACTGTTAAGGGGAAGACTGCTGTGAAGGTCACTGTTAAAGGGGCGGGCACTGTGGAGGTCACTGTTAAAGGGGCATTCACTGTGGATGTTACTATTAAGAGGTCAGGCCGCTGTGAAGGTCACTGTTAAAGGGGCAGGCACTGTGGAGGTCACTGTTAAGGGGGCAGCTGCTGTGGAGGTCACTGTTAAGGTAGCAGGTTACTGTGAGGTCACTGTTACGGGAGCGGGGTACTGTGGAGGTTACTGTTATGGGAACGGGATACTGTGGCAGTCACTTTTAAAGGGACTGGTGCTGTGGAGGTCTCTGTTAAAGGGGCAAGGAACAGTGGAGGTCACAGATAAGGAGACGGTCCCCTGAGGAGGTCACTGTCAAAGGAGTGTGGTGCTGTGAAACTCACTGCTAAAGGGGCGGGCTGCTGTGAAGGTCAAAGCTAAGGGGATGGGCTGCTATGGAGGTCCTATTTTAAGGAGGCGGGCACTGTGAGGGGGTCAGTGTTAAGGGGTAGGGGGCTGTGCCGTTCACTGTTAAGGGGCGGGGTACTGTAGAGGTCACTATTATGGGGGAATGTGGAGTTCACTATTAAGGGGGCGGGGTGCTATAGAGGTCACTGTTATTGGCGATACTGTCGATATCTTTTAACGACACACAAAAACATTAAATGAAATAGATGAAATATACCCGTGCGAAGCCGGATCCTTCTGCTAGTGTATATATATACATTTTAGAAGGATCTGATCCCCACAGTCTTGGACTGTGGGGATCAGATCCTTTCAGCCACATTAGGATCCTGTGATTGGCTAGTCTGTATAGAGTAGCCAATCACAGCGATCGCCGGCCCAGGACCGCCCTCATTCGTCCTGGGCTGGTTAGCTGAGACCCCTGGCTGTATGTAACAGCCGGGGTCTCAGCACTGTCACCATGTCAGCAGACATGGTGACAGTTTCATGCCATGACGTGTATACTCATTAAGTAGTGCTCCATGACGAGTATACACGTCAAATAGCGTGAAGGGGTTAAAGGGCATCAGTCAGCAAATTTGTACCTATAAAATGTGCTGACCTGTTACATGTGCACTTGGCAGCTGAAGGCATCTGTGTTGGTCTCATGTAACACACTGTGCCACACTGAGCAGATATACTAATCCTATTCAAAATCTAGACAATGTAAAGTTAGGCAGTCTGAAGATGTTTATCACAGTAGTTCACCACATTTTGTGATAACTTTGGTGTATGGCTAGACTATTTTGTCTAACTTTACAACATCTATTGCCTTCTTTAGTTTGTGCCAACTTTTTAGCAAAGTGTTGCATATTGTCCAAGCTGCTTTGCACTAGGCCACACCTTTTCCCACTTATGCGGCACAGTGAAATATCTTTCTTCAAGAATTTGTTTTATAAGTAGGTCTAAAGCTAGATACAACATTATTTACTAGAAATGCACCAACACGGCTTAGTACGATCATCACATTAGTAAATGTGCTCTATCATGCAGTCTGATTGTTGTATACTTACCTGGTCCAACGGCGCTATTTGTATACTATATATTCTTACATATATATGTATTATAGATGATATTCACACATGGCACATTGATCTAACATTGGAAGACATTTAATCAGGCGTAATCATAGTTACAGTCAGAAGCCACTTAAAACTCCAAGGTGATATCTAGAGGTTAGATTGGAAAGATAAAGATCCTTTTGGCTTCATGAGGGATCGGTCATGTCAAACCAATTTAATCAGTTTCTATGAGGAGGTAAGTTCTAGACTTGACCGCGGCGACTCAATGGATGTCGTATATTTGGACTTCTCCAAAGCGTTTGACACTGTACCACATAAAAGGTTAGTATACAAAATGAGAATGCTTGGCCTGGGAGAAAATGTCTGTATGTGGGTAAGTAACTGGCTTAGTGATAGAAAGCAGAGGGTGGTTATTAACGGTACATACTCAGATTGGGTCACTGTCACTAGTGGGGTACCACAGGGGTCTGTATTGGGTCCTGTTCTTTTCAATATATTTATTAATGATCTTGTAGAAAGCTTGCACAGTAAAATATCAATTTTTGCAGATGACACTAAACTGTGTAAAGTAATTAACACAGAAGAGGACAGTGCACTGCTACAGCAGGATCTGGACAGACTGGAGGCTTGGGCAGAAAAGTGGCAGATGAGGTTTAACACTGACAAATGTAAGGTTATGCATATGGGAAGGAATAATGCAAGTCACCAGTACATACTAAATGGTAAAGCATTGGGTAACTCTGACATGGAAAAGGACCTAGGAATTTTAGTGAACAGCAAACTAAGCTGCAGAAACCAGTGTCAGACAGCTGCTGCCAAGGCCAATAAGATAATGGGTTGCATCAAAAGAGGCATAGATGCCCGTGATGAGAACATAGTCCTGCCACTTTACAAATCACTAGTCAGACCACATATGGAGTACTGTGTACAGTTCTGGGCTCCTGTGAACAAGGCAGACATAGCAGAGCTGGAGAGGGTTCAGAGGAGGGCAACTAAAGTAATAACTGGAATGGGTGGACTACAGTACCCAGAAAGATTATCAAAATTAGGCTTATTCACTTTAGAAAAAAGACGACTGAGGGGAGATCTAATAACTATGTATAAATATATCAGAGGTCAGTACAGAGATCTCTCCCATCATCTATTTATCCCGAGGACAGTGACCATGACGAGGGGACATCCTCTGCGTCTGGAGGAAAGAAGGTTTGTACATAAACATAGAAGAGGATTCTTTACGGTAAGAGCAGTGAGACTATGGAACTCTCTGCCTGAGGAGGTGGTGATGGTAAGTTCACTAAGAGAGTTCAAGAAGGGCCTGGATGTATTTCTGGAGGGTAATAATATTACAGGTTATAGTTACTAGAGAGGGGTCGTTGATCCAGGGAGTTATTCTGATTGCCTGACTGGAGTCGGGAAGGAATTTTTCCCCCTAAAGTGAGGAAAATTGGCTTCTACCTCACAGGGTTTTTTGCCTTCCCCTGGATCAACTTGTAGGAAAACAGGCTGAACTGGATGGACAGATGTCTTTTTTCGGCCTTACAAACTATGTTACTATGTTACTATTAGAGATGAGCGAGTAGTGAAATATTCGAAAGTTCGAAATTCGATTCGAATAGACTGCGAAATTCGACTATTCGACCGGATATCGAATCCCATTAAAGTCTATGGGAAAAAAATGCTCGCCACTTGGAAATCTCAATTCGACCACTTGGAGGTCACCAAGTCCACCCTGGAAACCTCAGAAAAGGATGCCAACACTGCTGGAATGCAACTGGGACAGCAGGGGAAGCATGTCTGGGTGCATATAACGTGCCCAAGTCGCACTATTACGCCACTATCACAGCCTCTCAACAATACACTCCAAACACAATCTAACCTCTCTGTAAAGTGAGACCATACAAGGAAACCTTCTTTCCTCTACATTGCCATGGACCCCAAGCCAAACTAGACAAAAAAGAAGATAAAATTCTGCACCCCTTAAAATCACGTTGCCTATGACAACCACAGATGGCATAGGCAAGGGGGAAAGCAAATAGACCCCACCCCTAATTGTCATTGTGTGTGTGTGTGTGTGAGATGTGGTCAGACATGTCTTCTTTAAAATGTAAAAACAACTCAAACACATGCAGAAGCCTTAAAATGCCCAAATTGTTGGCGCTAGAGATGTCAGTGACCCGACCTGGCCCAGTGTCATGTCTAGCAGGTAAAGCAGTGGGGATGTGAGGGATGCGTAGGACCGCAAAAGGCAGGAAGAGGCCGTGGGCTGCCAGAGGCCTCATGGAGAAGGCCCAAGAGGTGAACGCTTAGAGGCGACATGTGGGGCCGCATCTTTAAAATTATAACAGCCCCAGGTGAGACCTCTTAAAGATTGTCCCAAGAGGGCTCTTAAAGATTTTGTGGGCCAAGAAGGTAACCTTTAAAAGTGGCAGGCCCAAGAGGTGAGACCTCGAAAGGCCCAAGATTATATGGAGGCCCAAGCTGAGGCCCTCGATTAAAAGATAGATGGAGGACCTCTTAAAAATTTGTGGAGCCCTCCTTAAAAATTGTGAGGCTAAAGAGGTGAGACCTCTTTAAAAATTGTATTAAGCCCCAAATTGTTTGTTAAAAAATTAGGAGGGAGGAGACTTTAAAAATTATAAGGCCCAAGAGAGTGAACTCTTAAAAAATGTGAGGCCCAGAGGTGAGACCTCTTAAAATTTTGTGCAGGCCCAAGAGTGAGACCTCTTAAAATTTTGTGAGCCCAAAGGTGAGACCTTAAAGATTTCTCAGACCTCGATTTATGTGGAGGCCAAAGAGGTGAGACTCTTTAAAATTTTGTAGGCCCAAGAGGTGAGCCATTGATAAAATGTTTGTGAGGCCCAAGAGGTGAACCTCTAAAATATGTGGGGCCCAGAGGTGAGACCTCTTAAAATTATGTGGAGGCCAAGAGTGAGACCTCTTAAAATTATGTGGAGCCCAAGAGGTAGACCTCTTAAAAATTTTTGTAGGCCCAAGTGAGAGCATGAGAAAAATTATTTTGAGGCCCAAGAGGTGCAGACCTCTTAAAAATTATGTGGAGGCCCAAGAGGTAGACTCTTAAAAATTATTTGGAGGCCCAAAGGTGAGACTCTTAAAATTATGTGGAGGCCCAAGAGGTGAGACCTCTTAAACATTTTGTGCAGGCCCAAAGGGTGAGACCTCTTAAAAATTATGTGAGGCCCAAGAGGTGAGACCTCTTAAAAATTATGTGGAGGCCCAAGAGGTGAGACTTTAAGAAATTATGTGGAGGCCCAAGAGGTGAGACCTCTTTATTTTGTGGGCCAAGGGTGAACCTTGAAAAATTATGTGGGGCCCAGAGGTGGAGCTCTTATTTTGTGGAGGCCCAAGAGGTGAGACCCTAAAAAATTTTTTTGTATTTCGGAGCAATTTTTCGGAGTCTTACGGGAGGGGGAGGAGGTGGAGGAGGATGGCATCATAGATGGCTCACTTTGGCTGTTTCCCTGTTGGAGAAGCAAAGTCGGGTAATCCATGCTGTTCATTTTGATTAGCGTCAGCCTGTCGGCACTGTCGGTTGACAGGCGGCTGCGCTTATCGGTTATAATGCCCCCGGCTGCGCTGAACACCCTTTCTGATAGCACGCTGGCGGCAGGGCAGGCAAGCACCTCCAAGGCGTACAGGGACAGTTCCAGCCACGTGTCCAACTTGGAGACCCAGTAAGTGTAGGACGCCGAGGGATCGGGGAGGCAGGGTTACGGTCTGCCAGGTACTCCCGCAACATCCGCCGATACTTGTCCCTCCTGCTGATAGCGGGCCCCGCAGTGATGGAAGTTGCACGAGGGGGTGCCATGAACGTGTCCCACACCTTGGAGAGTGTTCCCCTGGTGGCTGTGGGCCTGATGGATGTTGTGGGACTCTGGGAGACCCTCTCCTCTCTGCCGCCAGCGATGGTGGGTGGGAAAATCTCCATCATGTTCTGCACGAGTTCCCTCTGGTATTCCAGCAATCGATTTGTCCTCTCCTCTACCGGAATAAAAGAGGAGACGTTATCTTTATACCGGGGGTCCAGGAGTGCGAAGACCCAGTACAGTTTGTCCTCCACTATCCGGACAACACGTGTGTCCCGGGAAAAGCAGCCCAGCATGAAGTCAGCCATGTGTGCCAGACTCTGAATAGGCATGACCTCACTGCCCCCACCAGAAGGATCACTTGCCATTTCCTCCTCTTCCTCTTCCGCCTCCTCTCCGCCCCATCCGCGCTGAACCAATGGGACGCACACAGCCTGACTGCTACCCTCGCCGCCAGCATCCTCCTCCTCTTCCACAGCCACCTCCACGTCGTCCTCCTCCTCATCCTCCTCCTCCTGCAACTGCCACCGTGAAGCAGACAAAAGTGTGGACTGACTGTGTATCTCCGTTGCGTCTCCTCCAACCCCCGTCTCCTCTGCGTGCAATGCGTTCTCCCTTATTGCGATGAGGGATTCTTTAAGGACGCCTAGGAGCGGGATGGTTACGCTCACTATAGCGTCCTCGCTGCTGACCTTCTTGGTGGACTCCTCAAAGATACGCAGTACATCGCATATGTCTGCCATCCATGGCCACTCGTGGTTGGCAAACTGAGGGAGCTGAGTTGGAGGCACGCGTGGATTCATAATCTGGTACTCCATCAATGCTCTCTGCTGCTCACACACCCTGGCCAACATGGAATAGGTGGAATTCCAGCGAGTGGGCAGGTCGCACAACAGCCGATGTTCAGGCAAATGGAGGCGTTGCTGGAGTTTTTTTAAGCTAGCAGCAGCTACAGTTGACTTCCGAAAGTGAGCGCACAAGCGCCGCACTTTCACCAGTAGCTCTGCCAGGTTGGGGTAAGTCTTCAGAAATTTTGGACTACCAGATTAAAAACGTGGGCCAGGCATGGTACGTGATTGAGTTCGGCAAGCTCCAGAGCCGCCACCAGGTTACGGCCGTTATCGCACACGACCATGCCTGGTCCTAGCTGCAGCGGCGACAGCCACATCTCCGTCTGCTGCAATATGGCGTCCCTCACCTCTGGGGCGCTGTGCTTCCTGTCGCCCAAGCTGATGAGCTTTAAGCACCGCCTGCTGACGTCTCCCCGCGCCAGTGCTGCAACGCTTCCAGCTAGCGGCTGAGGGAGATGTTAAGGCCAGGAGGAGGAGGAGGAGGAGAGGAGGAGGAGGGGGGTTTATCAGAACCCATGCTGGCAATCTTGGGCGGGGGTGGTAGGTAGGCCGTCTCTGTTTGCGACCCCGTCCCCGCTTCCACTACATTCACCCAGTGTGCCGTCAAAGAGATGTAGCGTCCCTGGCCGCAAGCGCTTGTCCACGAGTCGGTGGTCAAGTGGACCTTTGCGCTGACTGCGTACCTCAGGGCCCGCCTGATGTTACGCGACACGTGCTGGTGCAGGGCGGGGGACGGCACTCCGGGAAAAGTAGTGGCGGCTGGGGACGGAATAGCGAGGTGCGGCAGCCGCCATCAGGTCGCGGAAGGCCTGCGTCTCCACAAGCCTAAACGGCAACATCTCCAGGGCCAGCAGTTTGGAGATGTGGCAGTTGAAGGCTTGGGCTTGGGGGTGACTCGAGGCGTACTTCCGCCTGCGGTCGAACGCCTGCGAGATGGACAGTTGTTGGGACGAGGAGTGTGAAGGTGCAGGCGAAGAGGCGGGGGAAGGGGAGGCTGAAGGAGAAGGCCCCAAAGTAGCCGAAGGCAGAGGCAGATGTGGAGGTGTCCTGGCTGGAGGTCTGGACCGCAGTGGCAGCACACAACAAAGGGGAAGAGGCAGTGGCAGCAGGACCGGGCGCAGTTTGTATTGCGTTTGCTCTCTCCCACTCAGCCCAGTGCTTGACTTCCAAGTGACGCCGCATGCCTGAGGTGGTCAGATTGCTCTTCTCAGAGCCCCTACTCAGTTTTGAGTGGCAGAGTGTGCAAACCGCCGCTCAGTTTGTCATCCGCACAAACATTAAAAAAATCTCCACACCACAGAAGTACGAGGCCTCGATGGGGGAGCTTCACGCGACTGCCCGCTGCCGGGAACAGCTTCGGCCGTGCTGGCTGTGGCCTCACTTACTCTGTCTGGACTGTCCTCTGCCTCTGGACATCCTCTGCCTGTAGACATCCCTCTGCCTGTGGACATCCCTCTGCCTGTGGACATCCCTCTGCCTCTGGACATCCCTCTGCCTCTTGCTGCCTTTTTCGGTGCTGCGCAGACCACCACCTCTCCACTGCTTTCCCCGCTGGACATCACCCCTGGCCAAGTGGGGTCGGTCATTTCGTCATCCACCACCTCCTCTTCCTCACTCTGCTCCTCCTCCTGCCCACTGGACATTCCAACAGCCTCCCTTGATGGCAACTGCGTCTCATCATCATCATCGCTCATGATAACAGATGCTGGCTCAGGGTCCACATCAGCAGGAGATGGCGAAAACTCAAGGGTTTGGGCATCACTACAAACAAATTCCTCTCCTAGCTCCTGGGATTCTTCCGGCACATCTGAAAAAGGACCCGAAAAGAGCTCCTGGGAGGGGTCAAGGGTGGGATGACTCTGTTGGCCAGGTGTGGAGGAAGGAGGGTCAGAGTGAGACTGTGTGGATGACTGGCTGGTGGACAACTGTGTGGAAGCGCTATCGGCTATCCATTGCACCACCTGTTCAACCTGCTCAGGCCTCAACAGCGGTGTAACCCGCCCCCTGCTTAACTGTCCCATAAAGGCAGGGATTCTGGATGAGCGGGATCCTGGCTGACCCTCACCAGCACGCATTGTATCCCCACTGGCTTCAACAAGGCCCCCAACAGCATTTCCGCGCCCCCGTCCTCGTCCACGTCCGATCCGCTAGCCCCCCTCCGCATT